>JAHBCN010001674.1:110188-144920 GCA_019359885.1 Listronotus oregonensis | reverse complement strand
CCACATACATCAAACTTTTTTGAAATTGTGTGTTTTTTCATGCTTTTTAGGGAAAAAATAGTATGATACTCGGAAAGTCGATTTCTTAAAAATTTTAACAAACTTGAAAAATGTTTTATTATTAAAATAAAAATTAACACAGAATTTTTTTTTGGATTATACTTAAAAGAATCGTAAATCCTCCCTAAAATAGAACAAAATGAAAAGAAAAACATGTCAATATCTCTATTTTTCGATTTTTTATGATTAAAAATAGGTGGAGCCACACATCTAAACAATTACCAAGATAATTACTAGATTGTTTAAAATACTTAGTACCAGTTAAAAATAAAAGCAAAACATTTATAAAACTTTTCGGTGCATTTTTCGCCGGTTAAACAGAAAAAACCTCTAATTAACTATTTTTTCAAAAATTTAACACTTTTAAAGTTGAAAAGCTGATCTTCCGGAAAAATGACTGTTTATAAATACTTATTTTTTAGCGAGGCTAAAGTAAGACATTGTCCAACAGGTGTTTTTTAAAATAGCAGTTTAAATATTTGGCAGTAGTATTTTAGACGACTTCACAAAAATTCAAAAACACCCTATTTCTCCAAAATAAATACGGTTATCCTTGAAATTTTAACACATTTAAATTTGTTTTAAAAATCCGTCCCAAAAATGTACAAACAGAATTGCTCTACCCCTTAGGGTTTTCTTAATACCCCGTAAATACAACCAAAATGTTCCACCCGGCACAGCGTGTTGCTTAACTATATTAGTTAAAATAATTAGTCGAATAAGCATACTATTTCGCAATCATGTTATCATAAAATAACCATTTATTATACAGAGTGTAAAAGGTATGATGCTCACGATTTTAATGGACCATAGAAATCTAAATAAAAAAGTGCTGTTTTAAAACTTAATAATTTGTGTTCTTAAAATGGATATTCAGCCTAATTTTGTAGAAAGTACAATTATTTTTTAATTACAAATAAAAACCAAACAATAATTTATTGTTTTTTACTTAAATTTAATTCCAAATTAAATATTAAAATAAATTGCAAGAAGTAATGTTTATTATTTTTATGTAAATAAACATCTCTTGAAAAAAAGTGTAAATATGTAAAACCTCGCAAAAAACGTTCGACGTTTGACTCGCTGCGATGAAGCCGGCGCGGTGTGGCCAACTTTTTTAAACTTTGAAAAGCCATATTTCCAAAACAATTAACTTTTTTTTAACCCATGTGTTTTTGGCTTATTGTCTTGTTTTGAGCTTCACTATCGCCCATTAAAATCGTGAGCATCATATTTTTTACACCCTGTATATTCAACAGTATTTATTTTAACGTATTCTACATCTCTAAGTGGCTCTAGCCGATCGACTTTGTCGGTTAAAGATGATAAAATAAATAATCTTTACATATCCATTGGCCGCACAAAATTCCGCGGTTACTCATAAATGCTAAAACATGCATCCGACGCTCCCCGAGTTTAAACGATGTTTTGAGACGGTTCACGTTGAGATAGTGTATTGCAAGCGATCGCCAAAGAAATCGACCACGCAATGCCACGCTTAATTTAGCGAAAAAAGGACAACGGTATAAAAGTTAAAGGCGGAAGCCGTAACTTGGATTTTATAAATTGTAAATTTTGTTAATCTTTGTAAATCTATTGTTTTAAACATTTATTGGTTTAATATATCAATAATAAAATAAAATTGAGATAAATACCCGCAGATATTTTCTAAACCACTTCACTTTCATTGTGATAAACTTTTTTTTCACTTCTTATAGGCACAAAATCTGACACACAACTGATAGAATTCCAAAATTTTTGCTTAAATGAAGACTCTGGAGATTTCCCCACTACGGCAATAATTAGTTTCTTATATACCCTTTGTAGGTGTAAACAACTAAGTAACCATAAGTAAGGTACGACGTATCAATATTTTAACCATCGTTTTCCAGGAAATAGAGACCAAAAGGGAAAAATATTAAGTAATCCTAATATTTGAACGCCATAAGGCCTTTTGTTTTGACTAGAGTTTATGAAAAATATTTTGTTTATAGTAAAGCAACGTTAACTTTATATTATACAGCTATAAGGGTTTTTTTGGAGCGCCTATATTGTTATAAACTTCGACTTTTATCGAAAATATAAAAACTGACTTAAAGGTTACGAAAAAAACTGTTTTTTGATATAAATATTCACTAAAAACCTAAAAATGGTTAATACTAAGAGTAACTAAGTAATTTGCAGGAGGAAAAAAAAGATAGAATCAAGGATTTGGTAAATAAATTGTCAGCAATTTGCACAGTATTCTAAAATATGTTTAAAAAATAAATACCAGAAAACATTTCCTTAACCATTTCAATTTCATTGGGATTACTTATTTTTCACTTCTTACTAGTATAAGCACAAAATCCCACACACAACTGACCAGAATTTATAAGTTTAGACCGACCAGGACTCGAGATTCTCCGAAATACCTTTTGTAATTGTTAGGGTGAACCAAATGGTCCGTAATCACGAATCCCTTATTTACCACGTCATTAATACCTAATCCGATACTATTTGAAGGGTACAGGTTAAAAGGGGCTAAGTCAAATTTTATGATTTTGAGAAAAAGCAATTTTAAATTTAAAAACCATATAAAAACGTTAAGTATTTGGACTGATAATTTTTTTTTTTACCAATTATCAGAGATTTGTAGGTTATAAACAAGCAAGCATTTTAAAAATTATTGATAGAAGAATCAACAATTTATTGATAATTGGTCGTTTTTTCTGTGAATTTATAACAATTTTATTTTGTCAAGTATGGTTATTTCACTTAACATCCAGCGTTATACATATAATGAAACAAAACTGAACTAAAAAACAATCTTCGGTTTTCTCACGTGAATCTGATTACGTGATATGGAAACCTAATAGTTCGATTAGTGTAAGAAATTAAGCTAGATTCTTTTTTTGCTTACTTTAAAAAAAATTTATAGGAAAGAATTTTCCCATATTCCCAGTTAATTATGCACCAGTGAGGTAAAATAATTTGATACTTTTTTAAACAGAATAATTTATAAAACTTGGCAAACTGATAAATTTTGCAGCCGAAATTGGTATTGGACACAAAATGATACAAATGCGTTTAAAATAGCGAGCACCGGATTGCTGAATAGACAGGTAAAAACGAGACAGCCCGTTTTTGCTCGATATCGCACGGACTTATCACGTTATTTCTCGGTACGGGATATTTTTTTTATTTAATATCTCCTGACCTATCGGGATCTTGTCGGTTTTTTTTAAACAAAATTTAACAATATTTTCTATCGGATGACGTTGCTAAAAATTGACTTTTTTTCTTAGTTTTTCCACTGTACCTTTCATTATGTATTTTCAAGGACAAACGTAAGTTATTGGCAATTTATAAACTAGACATTCCGTTGCCGTTACTGTGCTGATGATGTACTGTTGCCGCTGCTGTTCAATTTTTAACTTTAATTTTATAAATTTACCTCGAAGGTTAAACGTAACCCTATGAAAATACCGCGCAATATAGCATATCCTTTTCTGTTTTAGTGTTTTATTGCTCTTTCTACAAAATACAGCAACTTTTTCTGTCTTCCACTTGTGGAGAGACAAATCTTCCACTAAATTTTGGTTTCCCCCGGAGTGTCGCCGCGTTTACACCAAAGTCTTCAACTAAGTTTTCCACAAGTTGCGGCAATTTGTTGCTTTTTTTACAAAATACAGCAACATTTTTTGTCTTCCACTTGTGGAGAGACAAATCTTCCACTTAGTTTTAGTTTTCCTCGGAGTGTCGGTAAAGATCAAAGAAAGTTGACAACTAAAAGTGAGAGATTTGTTGCTGCGCGCTTTGAGCAAGCAACTTGTAGAAAACTAGTGGAGAACTACTACCTAAACCTTTTGCGCCAATTCTTTGGCAACAAGTTTTCCACTTGTTTCTCTAAATTTAAGAAAAGCAACTTTTAGTTTTCTCCAAAAAAATCTTCCACTTGTTGCTCTAATTTGAGTAGTGCAACTTTTAGTTGACAACTTTTAGTTTTCTACAAACGGTCTTTTGTCAACTTTTAGTTGTCAACTTTGTGAAGATTTGTTGCTGCACGCTTTGCACAAGCAACATGTAGAAAACTAGTGGAGAACTGGAGAACTACTGCCTAAATCTTTCGCGCTAATTCTTTGGCAACAAGTATTTCACTTGTTTCTCTAAATGTGAGAAGGGCAACATTTAGTTTTCTACAAAAAATCTTCCAATTGTTGCTTTAATTTAAGAAAAGCAACTTTTAGTTGACAACTTTTTAGTTTTCTACAAAAAATTTTTTTGTCAAGTTTTGGTGGTTAACTTCGGTGTAAACGCGCCTTAAGAGTATCATGGCCTGTCTTTCTAGTCAGTGCCTAGTGTTGCAGAAGCGTCGTGGTTGGACTATTAAATAAATATGCATCCCGTTAATCCCGTATTAGCAGGTTCAATCATAAATATAAATTATAAATATATAACACGAAATCGGTTTTTACTTCACAAACAAGTCGTTGCATTTGTAATAAACATCCATTAGTAGGCCCGGGAGGTTTAATTATGACCACGTGAGTAAATAAAAAAACCTGTATTTTATTAATTAAATTAGCATCAATGTGATCCATTAGCATCGGTAGCATAACAATTAAGTTTTAGTTGGATTTTTTCCTTTGTTAACAATTGTTGTTGTACAAATAGATTTGTTTAAGATTGTCAAACGTTACAATAACAATTTAAGTACCTTTGTTTTTTTTTTAATAGGCTTGCCGCGCACCCATTATATGAGATTCAAAATAAGGCTTTAATACTAATATTTAATAGTTGATACATAGTCCAGTAAATGAAGGGACAAAGCTGTAAATAAATCTGTACATTTTTCCTTTGTGGCGCAATTTTTAGGTCTTCGGGGATGCTTTCGAAAAAAAAGGGTAAATCAACCTTAACAGGTGGGAAAGGTCTAAAAATGGCCCCTCAAGGCCCAAAAAAATAAGTTTTCCGCTAATATCTGCCAAAATATGCGAATTGAAGAATTTTTGTTTGGACAAAAAATGAAGACCGCCTTGTAATCTACAAAAATGGTCCTTATAATTTTTTCGAAAAATTCCTAGTTTTCAAGATGACGGGACCCAAAAGTCCCCTCATTTCAGCTGCCGCTCTCTCGCTAGAATGCCGCTATTTTCATGGATTAACTTATAAGCGGTCGGACGAATTATTCTATTAGTCGGACAATATAGCACAATTTTTAATCATTTAAAGTTCATCGAAATGGAAAAACCCGTACCTATCATTGCATATGAGTTTGAGTCCATTTTGATTTTTCTAGAATATTAAAAATATCGGTCAAAGTTTTTTTTTCACAATATTTTGAGAGTATCTAATTAATTTTTTGATATTTTAAAAAAAGGTTTGTTATAAACATTTTTTTGTTATAATGAGACCTTAGCAAGTGTTCAATGATTTCATAAAATTTCCTTCACCAACTTTCTTGCGTTTTAATAAAAAATTGTTTTGCCAATCTGCATTTTTAGCCGTTTCCGGAGTTCTAGAAAATCTGTAGGTATGTTATGGATTTTTCGACGGATATTTTTGCGAAAAATATTGATGTTGCGAAAAAATTGGTAGGGACCATTTTTGTAGATTTCGAGGTGATCTTCATTTTTTGTTTAAACAAAAATTCACTAATTCGCATATGTTGGCAGATATTTGCGAAAAAATTTATTTTTGGGACTTAGGGGGGCTATTTTCAGCGAGTTCCCACGTCGAAATCGTGATAAAATTTTTCTCGCTCTAAAGCATCCGCGAAGACCTAAGAATTGCGCCACAAATGAAAACTGCACAGATTTATTTACAGCTTTGGGTACTTTCAGGTCTTCAGTTACTGGACTAACATTAAACCATTAAATGTAAAACAACGGATTTTCGAAGGTTGGTGCAACTTACCATTAATAAATACCATATTATGGCTCCCACCTCTAACTTTTATAGCGTTGTCCTTTAGTTGCTTAATTGTGGGTGGTATAGTGTCGTCTAGTAATTGACGGCCATCGGGTGCAATCAACTACATTGAAATAAACCTGCTTAAAACATCGTTTAAGTTCGGGAACGGCCAGATGTGTGTTCGAGCACACAAATTGCCGCTGAATGTTTTGTGGCCTATGGATGCGTAACATTTATTTATTTTATTATCTCGAACCGACAAAGTCGATCGGGGGTAAGTTAGATTCATAAAAAGATATAAACTACAATAAAACGAATACTGTTAAATAGAGGGTAACCAAACAAGCGCGCGTCGGTTATAGCTTCTAAATAGATAAGGTTAGGAGTTTCGTTTATATGACAATCTACACTATTCGTAAGGAAAATATTTCTGAATATACAAGCTGTCCCAAATAAGCCTGACGATATAAAGGTCAATATTTTAATAAGACACCCTGTATATTATTACATATTTAGAATCCCCATGACATTCTAAGTATTCTGAATTTATGAAAAATATTTTTATTATAGTATATGGTTTAGTATCTATGTATGGTGGGCCACCAAAAACGAAACAGGGGCTATTGACCGCTAGTTGGGATAAATCCTTAATTTAAAAAAAAACCTTCACACCCATCAATTTTTAAGGGGGACACTTATTAATTATATTTTAATCGTTATTTCTGCTCCCCCTTAGAAGGGGTTGGCACAACACCCAAAAATTTAAATGGAAAGGGTTGAGTGATACCTTATTTTAAAGTTTTTTTAATTCCCTTTACGAGGTTACGTAATATAAGGTACTTTAGGTTTGTACTTTTAAAAATTTTTGCATTTAAAGTTATTGTACTTTAATCCGATATATGTATCCCAAAGTACTTTTTTTCCGAAACACGAATCTAGTTTCAGAATTGAGCTACCACATCACAGAAACTTCTTAACCTTAAAATACCAAAAATTCACAAAAAAAACATTAGCAAAAAGAGTGTAAATTTGTTTTTTTTTTAAATGTACATTGATTAATAAAAGACCCTAAAATGAAAATCCACCCTCAGAATTGATGTGACACGTTTTTTCTAACCTCAAATTAATATAATTTTTAAAAATCAACTAATTAACTCCAAATTTAGTATACAGGGGTTTTGGAGGCCGCTCTTCCTATTTACGCCAAATTGGGAACATAGGGCTTTTAAGGCTCGCTGATCCCGAAATTGGGGTCAGATTATTAAAATTTAAAATGGCGGATCCAATATGGGAATAATATTTGACCATCTTGTTTTTAAAAAACTATTAATGGTCTGTTATAAAGTAGCTCATTTAATTAAATTTTTAATGTTTAAATACATACATTTCCAAAACTACTAACTTAAAGTACACAGTCTTAGGTACAGTTGAAAAGGAAATTAAAAATATCTTTTAAATAGGGTTTAACTTGACCACCGCATCAATTAAGGATTTTGGGATTGTGTCATCCCCTTCTGAGGGGTTTCAAGTATAAGAGTAACGTTATTATTATTAAGTGTCCCTCTCAAAAATAAAATTGACCGGTCTAAGGTTTTTTCAAAAAAATTAGGGATTTTCCTATAATAGCCTCTGATTCGTTTTCGTTAACCCATCCTGTATATTACTTACCCTGGGAATAATATATTCAATATCCGAAACTTGGTCATGTGACCCGTGCACTCGCTTCTTGGTTCTTCTTTTGGGCAGCGACTCAGCGGAGCAAAAGGCGAATTGACTGTCTAAAAAGGATACGACTATAACCGTGGACACAGCTATCCTTACGACGAATAAAGCTGCAACAAAGAAAAATGTATTTTTTTATATGTTCAAAACATTGATTGCAGAAAAAAAGGTATTTTTTATACATTATAATCTCCACTATTATTCTTAAAAAAAATAAACCGTTTTAAAAACAATCTAAATTATCCATATTCCCGTAAAATTTAGAACATCCTAAAAATTTACACATCGTCTAATGAACTATTTCGTTAGTTTTTTTTAATCTACAGCTGCCCCCATGTGATATGACGCCTGTTCTACTCGACTAATGGAGAAGAACATCCTATCATATTTCTCCATTTAAGACTAGTTTGAGAAAGGTATCAATAATTGACGTTTTAAGTGAGTTTTAGTTCTTATGAGATGAGGTTTAACTTTTTTGTAGGGATGGATAAAACGTAGGTAAATAAATATGTTTTGTTTCTATTGTAAGACAAGAGCAGTGAACAATAAAAATATGACAGTAATCAATATTTACATCCAAATATGCCCTAATCATTTGTCCCAAAAAAATTTATTTTACATAAAACTTTTCAATTGCACAAAATTTAACAAATAAACGTACTATCACTACTAAACGCTCCATTCAGATAATTTAAAAAGGGCAAATATAAGCTGTGTTTGTAATTCACAAATAGTGTACACTACTGTACTTTTTTTTTACGTAAGCGCTCTTGTTTTCCTGGGAGCTGTTTTAATTTACTACCGGAGTCAGCGCAGCCTACTGCGTTTTTTATTCCTTATCTCCCATTATCTTTTATACCAATCCTTCTGCCCAAATATTGCCTGTTTTTTGTGATTCAACGCTTTATACTCGCATAGGATTTGATAGGCTATTTCCCCCCTCATTGCATATTCTGTAACTTGGGTCCTCATTGTAGGAGCCTTGTTTAGGTATCTTCTTGGCTTATCGTTCCGGTTAGCAGCCCTAATGTTATACGAAGTATTTTTCTACTTTGTGTCATTTGTTCTTTTGGATGGGCCCCAAGGAAGTTTAAAGGTGTATGGAAGCCAAATGATATGGCCCATTCGATCAAAAAATGTCCAGCCCAGTATGAAAATAACTGTCAGAGTTGGCCCCGCCGATTTTGCGCCATAACGAAATTCCACGAAATAATTTAATGTGTTGCCTACTTACACACTGATAAATCAGTGTGTAGTTAGGCAACACATTATACTTTTATGAAAGCCGTATTAGTTTCGATTGTTTTGCTTTGTGTGATTATATTTTGTGGTTGCAGAAGATTTTTGGATTGATAAAAACTTTCTTATTTTAGTGATCAGTGTTTATTAAATAGTGATTAGTGTTTATTAAATTGTGACTATAATTTTGTGTTTATTGTATGTTACTTAAAATATCGTAACAAAATGACTAAAGGTTGTATGGTTTTTGTCTTGCAAATCTAAGGGTAACATAACCGGCATTTTTTACTTTAGGTAAGTATTTCTTATATTTAAATTAGGTGCTTCTTATGAGACGTAACGTTAGGTAACCGAATAAATAATAATATATCAATTATGAATAATAGAAAATGTAAATTTCATAAAAAATAGCACTGAGAGAAGTAAAGCAATCTTAACTATCTTTTAGATGATTTCCACAATGTTTGTGTATTTCTGTGGATTATTAAAAAGAAATAAGGTTTACATTTAGGTACTTTTATTTCATTTAATAATTTAGTACATTCTTTTAAAGGAACAAAATTATTAAATACTGGGCAGACCAGGCAAATTTTAATATATACAGGTCCCTCTATTGAATAAAAAGAAGTACAATTTATGTTAAAGTTTCTTTTTGCTTTTTCTGTATTTGTTTAAAAAGAAATTAGATTTTTGATTTTTTAAACTTACATTATCAACTTTTTAGGATCGAGATACTGTAGACACATAACATTTAACGGTTACTGTTACAATGGATACCTAGGTACCAAAGGTTACTAAACATTTTTAACCACTGTTATTCCGTCTTATGAATGTTTGTTATTAGTGAAAAGCATAAGCCTAAAAAGCAGTTATAAAAATTTTCACTTTTTAATGTACAACCACAATCTTAGGATTAGATTAAACTCATTTACACTATCTTGCCCTTTTTTATCACAAAATTGGTGATAAGTACATGAAACTATCATACAATGTTTGAAATTTATTTTTAAAAAATCGTGTTTTTATTTATTTACAAAGATTTTTGGTAAAAATATAAAACTCCCAAAAATATCGACCATTTAAATAGAAGGCTGTAATGTGGCGCCATCTATTTTTTCCATATTATATCAGGTGATATAAAATCCAATATTACACAACAATTTTAAATATTCTATGGGAGTATCGTTTAATAACCAACAATTTTGTGCAAAAAATAAAAAAAGCAGTGAATGCTTGAATTTGACATTTGATGATGTCGACTTTATAGATAGTAACAAAGAAATTATGGAAGTCCGGCTCTGACCTACTATTCATTGCGCAAACTCCGCGGGGCCAATCACCCGATTCCCGCTGCCCTGCACGCCTGGACAATTTTGTTCTACAGTATTGGGCTTCCATACACCTTTAAACTTCCTTGATGGGCCCTTAATAAAGCCTTTTCCTACTGTTATGCAAAGTTTTTTCCTACTTTCAGTAGTTCTTCCTTCGTTATTTTAGATGGGTCCTTTATGAAGCCTTTTCCTTCTATTAGGCGAAGTCTTTTCCCACTTTGAGTAATTATTCCTTCTTTCTTTTGGATGGGCCCTTTATGAAGAATTTTCCATGTCTTATTCTAGTGATGCTGGACCAGTATTCGTCGTGTTTGTTTCGGATCCATTCTCTAGTTTGCCCTCGTACTGTGGTTGTGGTCACTCCAAGAACAGGTTCTGGTCCAAAGTATGGTGTGGATGTTCCCTGTCTCGCTAGCTTATCCGCTTTTTTGTTGCCTTCTATTCCTGAATGTCTCGGTGCCCAGAGGAGAGTTACCCTGATGCGTTCTTCCAGTTCTTTTTAGCATTTCCAAGTCAGCTTGGACGTTACCTTGTGGTTTGGTAGTGCCTCTAGTAATGCCTGACTGTGTAAGCGCTTTTATGCAAGGCGTATTTAAGGACTAGGTGTGCACAAAAAGTGTAAAATAGTTGTAAAAAACAAACAGAGCTATAATGTATTTTTAAATTGTATTTTACGAGTGTAGGTTTATTTTTTCGGCCAGTGTTTTATTTTACGCTACATATTCTCTAAGCGTACCTTTGCCATATTGCAATTTCAATCTGAATTATACCAATATCTGATGAATGTTTAAGATTTTAGTTTTAAAAATATAAAAACACTGTAATTTTTCGGTCAGTGTTTTATTTTACGCTACATATTCTGTAAGAGTACCTTTGACATATTTTAATTTCAACTTGAGTTTTGCCAATACCGAATAAATATTTAAGGTTTTGAATTTAAAATAAATAAAAAAGCGTATAGTGTTACGATCAATGTTTTAATTTACGCTACATATTCTGTAAGCGTACCTTTGATATAATGTAATTTCTACTTGAATTTTTGCCAATACTTGATAAATTTTTAAGGTTTTGGTTTTAAAAGTACAAAAAATAACGTTTAAAAATTCATACAGCAGACAGCATATTTTTTTTTAATCGCAAATATTTTTAACCGTGTATCTACTGCATTCTTCAGGGCCTTTTATAAGTACACGTATGTCTTTCGGCAGCATCTTTCTTTCATTTAAATAAAAAATGTTCTTATTTTCATGGATCTGAAAATGGCAATAAAAACAGTTTTTAATTAATTGCAACTACCAAAAAAAAATGTAATTTAAATAAATTTTCGAATATTTATATTTTAGTTTATGTGGAATTTAATGACAAAAAATGAATTAATATTCGGTTGGTAAAGAGTGGGTTTCCAACGGTAGGGGTGATTTGTCATAAAAGATAAAAGCTGTTTTGTGCTATCTTTTTTAGCACAATTGAGTTAGAAGTCAAAAAGAACGGACAATTCTGAGTAAAGAAGGTAGTCTTACCTCAAAACCTAGATCTAACCGTTTGCAAGAAATTTCAGTTAAAAATTTTAATACACATCTAAATGCTAAATACTATCTGATTTTAATTTAATGAAAAAGAAACGTTTATGTTTGATTCATCAATTATAATAACAGTCCAGCATTTTTTAAGATTTTGTGTAATTCAAAGGTCATTTTTGCAGTTATTATTATTTTTCTATTTCGAAAGGTGAGTTTAAAAAAGAAAAAAACGATTTGCACTTATGAAAAGCTAGCTGGTATAGTACGTTTCACAATAATTCGTTGATTTCTCGTTTTACCTGCTACTGTTAGTCGTAAAACTCAATATATTTTGGGTACCCGCATGTAAGTCGGGACTTAATTTTTTTTATTTATTATTTTACCTACTTTCTGGTATATTATGCAGGTTATAGGCAAATTGCAGGTGTTGAATATAAAGCAGAGTCTTTTCGTCTTAGTTCATCAGTCGTTAGTTTGTCAAGGTATTTTCGTGTGTGTTATTGGACATCCAAAATAGCTAACCTAAACTATTAATATTAGTAGGTACCTCAGGTACCTGTACCCTTTCAAAAGGTGCGGTGCCTACACAATAGATATTTGTCAGGCAACCTATTGATGATTGGGATTTCCACTGAGGGTTGTAATTTAAATTTTATTGCGGTCAAGAAATCAACGAATTATTGTGAAACGTACCATACTCATATTATGTTCACGAAAGCCTTTGGAATTTCCTAATAATCACGTGTGTGCGGCAAAGGTGTAAATCATCTAGGCGCACGGAAGTGTGACGCACGCACTGTGTATATTACACGAAATGTTTTAGCCTATTTTCATCAAAACTTTGTTATCGTTTTACATAAAGGTATGAAAATTGGTAAGTTAATTCATATAAGTATTCAAATTACCTGTGAAAAAATAAAGTTATGCCAATTGGATTCTGAGATATTCGACCTGAAAATCGCTCATTTTACTACAAGCTTATTGACTTATCAAAATTATGGTGTGCTTTCCAAGGGAGTAGAAACTTGAAATTTGGTATGTAAGTAGGTCTTAGTACATGAAAACTGCACGATTTTACTCGGAACGCCCTAAAACGGTAATATCTATATTTAGAAGTTTGCAATTTGACTAAACCTGCGTTTCTGAGGTCACAATTGTCTTAGAATTTAAACTGCAGGCAGGGTTCTATCCACTTAACAAAAGAAAATTGCTACATTTTCCTTATTAAAGCCTACACAAGGCGTGATTTAAGAAACATTAAAATCAGCAATTTTTGTACTTTATATTCAATCTAACGGTTAGGTTCTACTTTTAATGGAATCGCACAGATTACGCACTTGGAGATTTAATTACCTTCAAGAAATTAAAAGATATAGGTTAGAAAACAGATCCATAATTTACCTTGATGAAACATGGTTCGATACACACGACACAGTATCCAAAGGATGGGTTGATTCCAGTCAAAACTGTCAGACGAAAGCACCTTCAAATAAAGGAAAACGCATTACCATAATACACGCTGGTTCAGAAGACCGATTTGTCTCAAACTGCTTGCTGTTGGCTGCAAATAATATTAAGGATTCTAGCTTGGATTATCATGAGGATACAAGTGCAGAACTTTTTGAAAACTGGTTTCAAAATTATCTTTTAAAAAATATTCCAAACAACAGTGTTATTGTCATGGATAACTAACCACAGTCGTCTGCTACACAAAGAACCAGCTTCATCAAGTTCAAAAACTGAAATCCAGGAATATTTGTTAGAAAATGATATTTATTTTGAATTCAGTTACAAAAAAACGCATCTTTTGGAAGTCCTAAATTTATATGGAATTAAAAAAACAATATGTATGTGATAATTTGGCTGAACAGGCTGGGCATACTGTCTTACGGCTTCCTCCATATCACTGTATGTTTAACCCCATAGAGCATTTGTGGAACCAAGTAAAATCAAAGATCAGAGCAGAAAATGTCACACTTACTTTAAGCCTCAGTGTTATAAATTTGATAAAAAATGTAATTACTAACATACCAGTTGAGAGCTGGAAAAATTCACTACAGCACATTATAAAAATTGACTCTTACATTTCTATCCAAAACAACATAAATCATATTGTAATTAATCTCAATGATGACTCTGATAGTGAAACAGAATTTGATTTAGATATTTAGATTTAAAACGTAATTATGTATAGATAATGCAGTCATAAATTTATTAAAACAGCATATATTTAATTTCTTAAGATTTTAAGATTATACTTACCTAAATAAACAATAAATTATAAATCTTTATATTATTAAAGTACCGATCCGCAGTTTTATTGCTGTCGGCAGGTATAATCCATAAATGAAGGCAAGAGCTAACACGGTATACTTTGAGACAGACTATACCTATCCAAAAATATCGACCTGTTAAAGTACCGAGACCTAAAATTAGACCAAGTTCTGTTCACAATTTCCTTTCAATTTTTTTTGACTTGGGAAGTTTTTTACTGATCTGACCGTATTAATGAAAAAATCTCATCAAACGCACTTTTAGGATGAAGAAAAATAATAAAGTAAAACTGCGAAAATGCCACTTGAGGTTTACTTTTACTTTTGAAACAGCCTGTATAAACGCGGTAAATGTATTTTAACTTACCATAAAAATATCGTTAAATCCAAGTAGCTTATGCGTGTGATAAGAATAGGAAATATAAATTCAACCCGAGATTTATTATTTATTAAATTAATAATAATAACTTAATTATTATTTTTCAATAATAAATGGTTTAACAACCCCACTCAAAACATACCGAGAATACTTACGTAAATTCACTTCACAAACAATTTACCAAGCTGAAAAGTACCTATACACTTATTATGGAGATGAGTACTTTTAACTCTCTAATTTAATCTTTTTATTAAGTTAGTACATCTTGTCACGAACTCAGCGCGCATCATAACAAACTGGTAAATGTTGAGCCGACCAACCTGTTAGCATCTTACCTACCAGCGACGGTTTTTTTTTCCTCGGACGACCTTTAGATATTTAAAATATTTGATTGAATAATAGGTTTGTTGTTTTATTTGTTCGCGGGATCGATTAGCACATCGCAGACAATGCGACGGAGGTTTTGTGTGGTTCAGTGAGAAGTAATTCTCGATCAGGTGGCTGTTACGATTTATTCATTATGAATTATTTTAATTAGATGTGGTTACGCAAAATGATAATGATATTTTTAAGCGTCCTGGTAGTTTCGTAATAGAAGATAACAGTCTACTTTTATGTTGGTAACGCGAATATTATACCATAAAATATAGATCCTGAAAATCAATACAGATTAACACACACAGCATAGAATAGCAATAATGCATTGATGAAAAATTCTCTAGGCAAACACCTTCATTTTTTTCCTCGTTGCTAGTAGTCCAATAAATGAAGGGACAAAGCTGTAAATAAATCTGTACAGTTTTCCCTTGTGGCCAAGTTCTTAGGTCATCGGGAATGCTTTCGAGCAAAAAAAAGTATCAACATTAACAGGTGGGAAAGGGCTAAAAATGGCCCCTCAAGGCCCGAAATATGGGTTTCCCGCTAATATCTGCCAAAATATGCGAATTGGAGAATTTTTGTTTAAACAAAAATAAAGATCGCCTTGTAATCTACAAAAATGGTTCTTATAATTTTTTTCCGAAAAATCGATAGTTTTCGAGATAACGTGACCCAAAAGTTCCCTCATTTCAGCTTTCGCCCTACCGCTGGAGTGCCGCTATCTTCATGGATTCACTTATAAGCGGGCGGACGAATTATTCCATTACTCGGGCAATAATGTACATTTTTTAATCATCAGTTCATTGCATATGAGTTTGGGTCCATTCTGATTTTTCTAGAATAATAAAAAAAGCGGTCAATGTTTTTTTTCACAATATTTTAAGAGTATCTCATTAATTTAATGATATTAAAAAAAAATGGTTTGTTATTAACATTTTTTTAATATAATGTGACCTTGGCAAGTGTTCAATGATCCCAGAAAATTTGATTCACCATCTTGCGTTTTGATAAAAAAAATTTTTGCCCATCTGCATTTATTAGCCGTTTCCGGAGTTCTAGAAAATCTATCCAGTGTGGAATGTTATGGATTTTTCGACGGCGTTTTTACCAAAAACTATTGGTTTTGCGAAAAAATTTGTAAGGACCATTTTTGTAGACTTCGAGGTGATCTTCACTTTTTGTCTGAACAAAAATTCTTTAATTCGCATATTTTGGCAGATATTCGCGGGAAAATCATTTTTGGGACTTCGGGGGACCATTTTCAGCGAGTTCCCACGTCGGAATCGTGATAAACTTTTTCTCAGTCGAAAGCATCCGCGAAGACCTAAGAATTGCGCTACAAATAAAAACTGTACAGATTTATTTACAGCTTTGGGTATTTTCAGGTCTTCAGTTACTGGACTATTATGACATAGATTATAGATCTTAAAAATCAATACAGATTAACACACTAACATTAATTTCGGTTAAAATTAACAAAGAGTAGTGATGTGTATTACACTCGGCCCTATTGAAATTATTTCTTAGAAACTGCAATAATGCATTGATGAAAAATGCTCTAGAAAAACACATTCATTTTTGTCCTCGTTGCTAGCTCCATCGCATTGTTTTTCTTTTAACTTGGGACAGTCCACATATGCTTGGAGCCTAAGGCTGGATTTAGTGCTCGACCGACAGTCATTGTCAGCGCGTATCGTACGCGCTGATCGTATACGTGGGTCGCACCGAACATTTTTGCAAACTATAAGATATACATCTTATTTTTAAGGAAAAATTGCTTTATTGTTTTTCAAAATATTCTTCTTTTTACTCAACACATGTATTCAATCGATAAAACCAATCAGTAATTGTTTCTGGGTCACTTTGGAAACAAGGTTTTCAAACACAAAAACAGCTTTATTTGAATTTGAAAAACGCTGACCATGCATTTTATCTTTAAGTTTTGGGAACAAAAAGGAGTCACATGGTGATAGGTCGGGAATGTAAGGTGGATGTTCCAATAATTTCATCTACGACTGCTCTAAAAATCTATTTGTTTGCAACGCCGTATGAAACGAAGCATTGTCGTGGTGCAAAACTATGTTGCTTCTTGGACGCACTAATCGAACTTTTTCCAGCACTTAAGCCAAACAAATTCTAGTATAGCAAAGAGCATTAACTAACCGTTTATCTTCTAATAAAACAGTTGTGATTTACCCCTTTTTTCCAAAAAAATATGCAATTATCTTTTTCTCAAGACTGCGGGACCGTCTAACTTTAACTGGATTGGAGTCAGTTGGAAACACCCATTGGCCCTGGCTTAAAACGCCAGTCGGCAGGCTCAAAGGCATAAATCCATGTTTCGTCACCAGTGATGATTGTCGTACACCGCATTTGATCTACCATAGTCTTATTTTATTGAAATTTCTGTGCACCATTTGAAGCGATGTGCCTTTTGAGCTTCATTAAATTATGAAGAACTCGACAAAAAAAATTTCTAACTTCAAGATGATGGTGCAAGATCTTTTCAATTGCAGTCATTTCAATCCCCAAAGTGCCTCGAATAATTTGAAATGTTACATGATTGTCTTCTTCTTCCATTTGTCGAACATTAGCTATGTTTTCTTCAGTGACAGCAGATATTGGCCGCCCCTTACGGGATCCGTCACTTAGAGAAACCAAGGAAGTTTAAAGGTGTGTGGAAGCCCAATGCTATCTATGGCCGATTCGAAAAAAAAAATGTCCAGCCCAGTATGAAAATAACTGTCAGAGTTGGCCCAGCCGATTCTGCGCAAAACAAAATTCCACGAAATAAAATTTTTGTTCCTTACACACTGATAAATCAGTGTGAAGTTAGCCAACACATTATAATTTTATGAGAGCCGGATTTTTCCTTTTTTTGGATTGAAAAAAACCTTCTTATTTAAGTGATTGGTTTATTAAATTGTGACTATATATTGTTTATTGTTTGTTACTTATAATATCGTAACAAAATGACTGGGGGTTGTAGGTTTTTTGTCTTGAAAACCCCAAGGGTAACATACCCGTCTTTTTAACTTTAGGTAAGTATTTTTTATATTTAAATTAGGTGCTTCTTATAAGACGTAACGTTAGGTAACCGAATAAATAATAATATATCAATTATGAATAAGGGGAAAATGAAAATTTCATAGGAAATATTAGTGAGAAAAGTGGGCAATCTTAACTATCTTTTAGATATTTCCCCCAAGTTTGTGTATTTCTTTTGGATTAAAAAAAAACAAGGTTTACATTTAGGTACTTTTATTTCATTTAATAATTGAGTACACTCTTTTAAAGGATCAAAATTATTGATTACTGGGCAGACCAGGCAAATTTTAATATATACAGGTCCCTCTAATTGAATAAAAGGGAAAAATAAAATTTTTTGGAGGGTTTTTTTGGGGGCTGATTAAAAAAACAAAAAAAAAAATTGGCCTGTTTTTTTTTTTGAGATATTCATCAAAATTAAAAATCAAAAAACCTTATTTACCTTTCCTCCTTCTTTTTGCAAAAAAAATTTTATTTTTACACTAAATTGGCACATAATATTTCACAAACCCCTTTTTTAAAAAAATTTTTTTAATGTTTATTTTACACCTTTTTACACTTTTTTTTTTTAAGCAAATATTTTTTCTGCCTTTGAATTTAAAAAAATTCGCAATTTAATGGAAAAAAAAATGTAAAATAAATAAAAAAAAGGGTTTTTAAAAAAAGGGTTTATAAAAAATCGTGTGCCACTTCGGTAAAAATCAAGAATTGTGTCCAAAAAAAAAGGGGGAAAAAAAGTGAAAAAAAGGTTAGTTTAATTTTCAACTTTGTTGATGAAGATCTCAGAAAAGGGGAAAGTTGCCGAAAAGATATTTTTTCAGATTTGTAATCAGCGCCCCCAAAATCCTGTATACCAAATTTGATCAAAAAAAGGAGAGGAGGCAACTTTCGAGATAATACCATTTGTTTAAAAATAAATTAGATTTTTGGTTTCTTAATCTTGCATTATCAACTTTTTTTAACTCGACATACTGTAAAACATAATATTTAACGGATACTGTTACAATGGATACTCAGGTACCAAAGGTTACTAAACATTTTTAACCACTGTTATTCTGTCTCATGAATGTTTGTTATTAGTGAAAAGTATATGCCAAAAAAACAGTTATAAAAATTTTCATTTTTTTTAAAGTACAACCAGAATTTCAGGATTAGATTAAACTCATTTACACTATCTCGCCCTTCTTTTATCACGAAATTGGTGATAAGTACATAATACTATCATACAATGTTTGAAATTTATTTAAAAAAATCGTGTTTAATTTATTTAAAAAAAATTTTTGGTAAAAATACAAAATTTTTTAAAAATATCGATCATTTAAATAGAAGGCAGTAAAATGGCCCATCTATTCTTTCCATATTATATAAAAAAATGATAAAAAAATCTAATATTACACAATAATTTTAAATATTCTATAGTAGTATCCTTTAATAACCAACAAGTTTGTGCAAAAAAAAAAAAAAAACAGTGAATGTTGGAATTTGACATTTGATGATGTCAATTTTATAGATAGTAACAAAGAATTATGGAAATCCAGCCCTGACCAAATTTTTTCATTGCGCAAATTCCGGGGGCCCCCAACCCCTACCCCCGCTGCCCTGCACGCCTGGACAATTTTGTTCTACAGTATTGGGTTTTCCCTACACCTTTAAACTTCCTTGAGAGAAACTCGTTCTAACTTAAATTCGTTGAACCAGTTGTAAACACTCCTTGAATTCGGGGCTTTATCATCAAAAGCAGCCCGACGTCTTTCCGTTCACTACTTTGGGCACAGACAAAATTAACGATGATAGGTATCGACTTGCAATCGCTTATGTCAAGACCTTAAAGAATAATGATTTTGTTTTTAGCCTACTTCATGTCATAAGTGAGTATATTAGTTTGCAGAAATTTACGGTGTGACCTACGTATCCATGAAAATATATGCTTTACGCGCTTAGCAGTGTATCAGCACTGAACTACCTTTTCATTGATATAGCTACATTCGACCGATGTCAGCGCTGACCGTCGGTCGAGCACTAAAATCCAACCTAAGTACTAACGTACCGTGCGTGTCTTAAGTGGAGTAAAAGAAAGATAATTCACACGGGACTTAAAGATTTGAAGGTTTGAAGGGAAACCTCTAGAGGCAGCAGGTTCCACAGTCTAAACACATTTGGGATGAAGAAACAAACAAAGTGAGAAATTCAAGGCCTCTTCAAATAGACTATAAAGTAGTGTAAAGGAGTGGCACTACGTGCTGTTTAATCATGAGCTGCTAACAAAGTAATTATATTAGCTGATTCCCTGGAGCCGAAGCCGTAAAAATACCTAAAAAAGAGCGATGGTGTTGATGCTCACAGGATGTCTGATACATTTTCCTTGTGTATATTGAACAAAAACTGTACAATGACCAACATTATTGGTCGAAGAGTAATGTATTGTTAATAATTTTAACCATATTTATACCATCAATGTTTTCACATGTCACAAAAAAGTTTCTGGATATTAGGTATACCTACTTTGGTTTTAGGGTTTGGCAAAAAATGGTAACATTTACCTTTATTCTTTACTGTATCTAGAAGTAAATGTGTCAATTCTTCCCTTCTGCATGCTCCAGCTAATCCAACAAGTAAGGCCACCTTTATAAACAAAAATTGTTTATTATCCGCTTCTTTTAAAAACTTGTTTACTTCTATTCTCTTCAAGACTCTTAAATTTTTTTAAAGAAATTTGTGTGTTTACTTATCTCAGCATTATGTTCCATGGAAATCATTGTACGAATCACAGAATAATACGCTCATAAAGATAAAGGCCTACAATCCTTGGATAAACTACCAAAATATGACAATAATATTTTCTCATTTGCCAAATTGCGAATCTCTTTTTCTGTACACTATTAATTTATCATATTTGGCATAGTCCATCTCGTATTTTGACTTGGATTTTTTCGGTAACAAAGTGAACATAGCTTTTAAAGCTTGTTCCTCAATATCAAATGGCAAACTTTCAGAATCGCTCATGTTTGATGAGTTTACGATTACTCGTTGGTAGTTGAGAGCAGGAAAAAAAATCAGGTCATAAAAAACCTTTGATCTATCCCATTTAATATACACATCAAAATTATCTAGGGAACAAGAAATGGTAATTTGTGATACTTTTTAAAGTGATTTATTTTCATTTCTTTTTTTTTTTTGCTGAATTTTCTTATAAATTCTATTTTTTGTTGGTAGCCTTCAACAAGAAAGGCTTCAGACAAGTCAGAGAAATATTCAAAGTATATAATCTACAAAAAAGTTAAAAAAAAAAATTTGATTCTTGTTCCCTAGACAATTTTGATGAGTGTATATTTTTGGTTTGAAAATTCTAAAAAAAAAAAAAAGTGTAAAACCCCTGGGGGCCCCCATTTAAAAAAGATCGCCCGGTACATTAACAAAATAATACACCAGACGTATTCTCAAATTAACTAACAACAAAAATACGTATTGTTTTATTTTCATGAATAAAGAAATATATTATTGTCGGGCAACTAATAACTAATCTATCACGTTTTATAGTTTATATGAAAAGAAAAAAACTAAAAACAAGTATGAATAAATTCTTGGTTTTCCATGAAATTCACGTGTTTTGGAAAACTTATAGAGAAAAAGCCCCAACTACAAAATATTAAAAAAATCTTATTAATAAAGAGACCTTTATGATGCCAGGCACCCACTAGTAGCTTTGTTACAGTAAAATTCTAATGTGCTTGTTCTAAATTTGGTTATTCATGAAAAGTTTTTTTAAGGCTTAATTCACTGTGCAATGAACGTCTACGAATTTAAAGGTTCAAGAATTCACAATAAGAGCTATATAATAAACAAGTAAAATGTAACATGAAAAATAGATTATTCTTCATTTCAAGCTGTGTTAAGTAAACAAATTATGATTTGTCTTATATTTTCCTATGACACATTTTTGAAATCCTGGGATTAGTCCTATTGTTTATGTAAAGAAGAAAACAACTTTTTATTCAAAGAACACAGTGGTAATAAAGTTTAAATTTTGTGTTATTAAAGCGAGCCAAATTTAATAGGTCGGCGAATAAGGTAATGCACTTAATTTTTCTTCAAATATAAAATCAGTTAGGCAACATTGGTATTTGTAAGGTATACGAGGCGACGAGACGCTTCGATTCAGACCGCTCACCAAGTCATATCGTCAAAGCGCCCTTCAGGGCGCTGTTGCCAGTGTTAAATCAGTTTTAGCAAATATTTGTAATGACTGGCTTATATTGTTGTCAAACGGTTTTGCTGTAAATAAACCAGTCTGTGTTCTTATACGTCCTTTCCACACACCTTGTGGTGTGTTAGCAATGCTAAAAAATAGGTGCAATTCGACGACACCAAAAATCAGGACCACGTAGTACTACTTATTATTTAACAGAACTTACCGTAATCTATGAGCACATGGTTGGAGTAACTAGTAAGTAACTTTGGCATATCCAAAAAATAAAGCTTCCACTCTGTCAGTACAACTGTAACAGCATTTACAGCTAGGATGGAGACGGCTAGATAGAGAAGAGTTTCTTGACGCTTAGGTGAAAGGACTCCGATACAGGCGACCATGCCTCCAGCGATGCCGATTATAATATTCTGAAAATTAAAAGAAATAAAGCTATGATAGACAGTTTTCACGCCATCAAAATTTTAGATCTTTCTTGCTGTATGGTATTTTTACTTTCGTACACTCGCGTTTTGTACACTTCAGAAATTCACTGTGACGACCCAAATAACTAACCAAATAAATACCATATTGAAAATTATTAAAATTTTCTTAACAACTTTTACGTAGGCATAATTTAGACAAATTTAAAAGCCCTTAGTTCTAGCCGGTCATGGTTAGTTCTGGTTAGTTAAAGCGGCTTTTTTTTCCCAAATTTTATTTTAGACTTGTAGGTCCCCCGAACAATATCGACGAATAGGAAAACTTTTTACAAATTTATTTAGGCCTACCAGAAATGAAATACGTACCGGGTGTCCTATTTTCGATACTTGTATAATATATATAAATATATATAAAAACTTTAGCAACGTGATCCCATTAGGTATATGAATAAAGAAAGCTCCAAGAAGCAAAACATTTGTAGAGCAATTATTAAACATATTTTATTATCTGCAATGAAGACGGAGGTCGGGAAACATTTTGTTAATAAACAATATCCCTATTCGTTAAAAATAGTTTTTCTGTTTTTTTTTAATCTAATCGTAAATACAGGGTCTTTCAAAATTCAGTACAAATATTTTAAAGGAGTATTTTTAAAGTTAAAATAAGACTTTTTTTCTGATAAACTTGTATCCTATATACAGCCACCGCAAATTGCGTAATAATATAGATTATTATGAATTGTGGTTGCTACAGTGTCTTATCAATGTCTCGAAAATTTGCACACCCCTATTATTTTAGACAGTGCATTTACTTTTTGCCTTAAAAAAAGGAAAAAACCCAATTTTAGGAGAGGATTAGAAAGTTAACACTTTTGATGACCAAAATTTATAGGCACATTTTTTTTTAATTTGAGCTGCACCAGCAAGTCGGTCATATAAAAATCAAAATTTTTGCATTTTTTTAAACCTAATGGTTTTCAAGAAAATTGCCGTTAAATTTAGTGAAAGCAATTGCGAATAATTAAAAATAAAAAAAACTCAATGTAGTAGGCTGTGACTATTTGTTTTAGTAATGTTTATTTCAGTTGTTGACTAATGTTGTTTTTAAATAACCAAATTGTGTTTGTCATTGTTAACACTTTGTTTTTTTTTTGGCGGGGGAGGCTCTACACTTTTTTACGATGGCTGTAGCTCGGAGCTGGCATTTTAAGACATATGTTTATGGAAAAACAAACCTTTTTTTGGCCCCAAGAATACGTCCTTAAAATATTTGTACTAAATTTTAAATATCTTTTATAAATTAAATTAATTATGTTTTTACTAAAAATGACCAAATGATTTATTAAAACTTATCGAAAAAAATTAGACGCTTTTAACAACAAACCAGTTGTTCCATTAAGAAAATGTTAATTTTATGTCGTATCTCTTTTGTTCAAATTTAGATCATTTTCTTTAATATTATTTCAGATTTTCCAGGAAAAAAAAACACAAGATGCTATTTCCTTTTTAACGAGGAAAGTCTCCTATCCATTTCTCGTTGTATGACCCTGTACATTCAGTACCAGTACCAACTTACTTATTTAGGAAACACTGTGCTGGTATCTAAAACCAATTGGAACATATCGCTCCAATTATCTTGGATATTTCCCAAAAGATGTCTGTTTACTTTATATGATATGCAAGTCTCTGTGTATCATACCACATATTAATTTTGTCATCCTTGTTTAAAAACCTTCAAAATGCAAAGTTTAAACTAATGAAGATAAACACTTACTAAATTAAATATTAAAAAAACCGATATTGAACCTAAATTATTTTCCATTTGGTTAAATGTACTTTTTAATAATAAATATATTTATCCTTGGAGGTCCATTTATAACTGTCAAATGTATACGAATGATATTTTTAGTATAGCCTTAAAACGAATCGATGGGGAAGTAGGACTCGATAATTTGCTAAATCGTCCTGGATATTTCCCAAAGGACGTCTATTTTAGTGTATCTATCTCTATGCTGAACTCCTGAAATGTTAAAAATTGCAGCTTTGAATAATATAAATAAAAAACAGGTTTAGAAAATAGGTCAAATGAAATGTACTGTAAAAATAAAGCCTTAACTCAAAGATAAATGATTGCTAATGTTTTAGATAAATAATATTTTCAGGTTCTTGATAATATGGCGAAGTTGTTTTATATTACCTAATAAAGGAGGTGAGTAAAATTCGGCCTTTTTTCGCTCATCATATTCGTGAAAATTCAAAGTTTTAATTTGAGCCATTTCTTTATATTTATAATAAGTCCAAGTATCTTTATTTACATCTACAATGAATTGATAACAAAATCAGAATGACCAGTACCAAAAAAAACCTTCAAATTTGCTGTTTTTATTGAATTTTTGCCACCTTACACGTTTTTTGATCTTTTATTTTAAACATTTTCATGATGCGCTTAACGCACCAAAATAAATAAATGCTAGTTTATAAGCCTATTAGGTGTAATATTAAAGACACAAAAATTGTGTTGGTGCACAAAACGCATCATATAATTTACAAAAGTAAAAAATCAAAAAACGTGTAAAATGGCAAAAATTAAAAAAAATATAGCAAGTTTAAAGGTTTCTTTTGGTACTTGCCATTCTATTTTTTTTTTACCAAATCATTGTAGATGTAAATAAAGATATTTGGACTTATTATAAATATAATAAAATGACCCAAACTGAAACTTTTAATTTTCACGAATATGATGGGCGAAAAAAAGGAGCAATTTTACCCACCTCCTTTTACGGCGATAAAATTTTATGTCATCAATAGGACTTGAAAAAACAAAAATCACTAGTATCACTTACGGCCGAGTGATGATCGCGTTGTTAAATTTAGCAATGGACTTAGCAATTTTGTTAAAAGTTAACAACTGTTTAGAATGTCACGTCATTGCCAGTGTGATTCAATGATTTTAATAAGGCAGTCTAACGAACTGTCAACAACAGCTGATTTCATTCTCTTGGAGGACAGGTTTACATTTGGTTCTTATAAGCGAATGTGCATTTTTAAGGATTTTTATGAAGTTAATAATTATAATGCCTTCATTTTGTTGTGTAATAAACTGTGCTAATAGAGGAGACAGGAATAGAGTGGGTTTTTACAGGATTCCTTCTATTTTAAATTAGAATGATGCTTTAAGGAATCCATCAACAGTCTGTTTAAGAGTTTGTAACAGGGGTAGTAATAAATATTACGACAAAAATGAACCATCATAAATATTACTTTGCATGCACAAATTAGAAGTATAATGGTACATTAAAAATTGATGTTTGACTTTTTAAGTGCTTAATAATAAATGGTCTATTATATATGTTAGGGGCTTTAAACAGAAAGCAGATAGGACCGTTTTTATAAGGAAAGGCCGAAGATACGGCCTCAGAAGAAAAATCTGGTTCCTTAAACAAGGACCTGGTAGCTACCCATGTCACTAGACCGGCAGAAGAGGGCATGACGGATCTAATAGTCTGCTCGTCATACTTTCCAGGAGACGGACACCAGAACACATATTGTGCTCGTGTCCGGTAGCAACATGAGTAAGAGGAGATGTAAGAACTCTCTTTCCCAATTTGATATCGGATTCATTAGAAGTCTGATCCTATTGGGAGAAATATAAAAAGGTGTGAGCCACAATAGACCGAGCGGTCGCAGTGGAGTGCGTAAAAAGTCCACTCACTTTAAACCTATTTACCTACCTAGGGGATATAAAGGGTTACTTTGTTATATGGTAGGTACTACAATATAGTACTACTTTATTGTACGAGAACAAAAAAGTGTTCTAGAATAAAGTATACTATTTGCAGCGACCATTACATCAAAATGCCACCAACAGATAACATGACATTGCACTTGGTGTCATTACTGATGTAATGGTTAAGTCTGTTATACTTACAGGCTTTTAAGAATTAAATAAACACAAAATTAAATTCTCCAATACCACTTAGAAGCAATAAAACAAAGTTTTGTATGAAATTAGTATATTATCTTTAGTGTTCTTATTACTTTATAGCCTCATTCATAAGCTACTAGGCCATGAAATATTCACCTGATAAAGCTCTACTTTATAACCTAAATACCTATTAAAATTATATACATTTCTATTATATTTATGTTTTTTATTTAAAACTTTACACCCACCTATAAACAAAACTTAATAATCAGATACAAGGTGCTCCATTACAAGCAAAAAACCTAAATAAAGAATAGTTAAAATCATTTAATTTAAAAACTAACACCACTTAAATATGTAAGTTAAAACAAGTGACGAGACCACACTTCCCAAACACTGAGTGACCAGATTCGACACAGTTCGTACTGTATGTTCTACAAAGTAATAATTATTTAAATCCAATTTAAATTTAACATGGTTGGTACAGTACTTTTAATTTTATTAAAAGCATCTTGTTGTCTTTAATAATTTTTGCATCCAAAAACTTCACACTATGTGCAGGAACTTAAAACACATGGCTTTCATTTGTTGTAGTGTGTAATAGCTTGTTGTAAGCACTACATAGCAGACAATATCCATTTGAGTAACACTAACAGGGGGAAAGTCAGCAGGATTCATACTTAAATCCGACTCTTTTAAATAAAACGGATCCACAAAATTAATTCCGGAGAGCTTTTGTCTGTATCGATTGGCGGCATCCGCATTTTCAGCTTGGAGCTTCACAAAATAGTCGCTCATGATTGATTCTCTATAAGTACCATTACTAAGACTCTCAAATAATATAAATATACTTAAAAAGTCACTTTAAACTACTTAAAATCCGAAAGAAAACACTATAAAACAGGACAATGCACAGGCAGGTTAAATTGCTAAGAGGGTTGTTTGTCCTCCAGCAAGTTTGTTTACCGTAATCAGCTGTTTTATTAGACAGGTCTGTAGGCAACCTGTCATAATTTGACATTTTGTTAAACATTCTAAACCGTTGTTAACTTTTAACAATTGCTAAGTCCATTGCTAAATTTAACAACGCGATCATCACTCGGCCGTTAAAATACTACTATTTTTTTTACTTGACATCCTGTCCTGGTAATTTTTGTTCGAATAAAGAGTTTTTGAATGGAATCAAAAAGCTACTATTATAGTCTATTGACCTTCAATAAGAAATAAATTCATAGATCCATTTTATGTGCCTAAATATGAAAAAATACAAAGTGCTTACGTTTTTGAGAACGGGGTAAAGAGTGACCGCAAATTTAGCCTATTTTCTCACCCCTGACAGAGACATATTTAATGCTCCTCACTTATTAAAAACTCATTTACTTCGTAATCAAGTAAATGAGTTAGGAACTTATCATTTATTAAATTTTAACACTATCATATCATACTTTTAAATATACCTTAAAAAAATCCTAAAAATATTCTGCATTTGAAAAATTATTGGCAATGAAAAATCAAGATGAGCATATTTTTTGGTTTTTCGAAAATTATCAATATCATATCAACCCCTAATTAGGGGTTGATATGATAACAAAAAACTGAAATATACGAATAATATCAATAAGAATAAAAGCTATTCTTATTGTATTTTTTATATAAAATAAAATCTTACAAATAGAAAATAGTTTATTTTTATATTGCGTAATATAGTTGAAAGTCCACCCTTACACTCGCTAAGGGGGTTTAATCATCCTAACAGTATCTAAAAGAAAACGAAGAGGGGAACTACCCACCAACGTGATAACCTACGAAAATATCATAGCAATATAAGAAAACTGTCAAATATTTTATATTAGATCTTAGCTTTCTGTTTAGATAGATTACAACCTTGGCACTAACTGCCCGATAAGATAAATATATAATTCTAAATTAGCTATCTCTAGAAAGGTTTTTTGTAGATAATTACATTTTCTGTCGAAATTGTACATACTTAAGTTAAAAAAAAAAGAAAAATAAATTTATTATAAAACAAATTAAAAAAAAAAATAAAAGAAATGCAATTTTATTTTTTTTTAGATTTTTGTCTAGGCAAGATATTGCTTAACAAAAAACAAAGTTGACGTCAAAAACATTTAAAGTAAGCGTTGTTGAAAGTATTTACATTAAAATTTTGACAGATATATGATTTTTAGACTTTTAGAAGCTTTTATAAATTGCCGAGTCTTCTTTTATATTAAATTACTAGATGAAAAGCCTGTCTCCGCCAGGCGAGAGACAATATTAAGTAGCCTCTGTCTCCGTAAGACGCCTTCCGTACGGCTAACGGTAAAAAAACACTTTTTTGCTCCGTTAGGTTCTAGCCACTTCTAAAGACTACCACTGTGCCAAATTTCATGATTTTAGCTCAAGCTATAACTTCAGAATCACGTGGACAGACAAATAAATATATATACCTACCTACATATAAATATATCCACATTAGTAAATTATATATATAGATTATATTTTTTTAAAGTATTTTTATTAAAAAAAACTTGTTTTATAACGTAACTTTGTAATTAAAATTTGGGCGAATACTAATTATTTTTAAGTATAGAAGTGGGATATAGTTAAATTAAATCCACTTAAAGGGGTTGGAAGTCCACCAAAAATGGGTTAATGCTACTAGAAAGCCAGAAAGCTTGAAAATATTCAAAAGGTTAAGCAAACTGTAGGTGTTAAAATTTGGTATTAACTGTTACATTTTTTGTAAAGTATGCACGGGTGTAAACTGCAAAAAGCCAAGCGCTTTTGAAATATCTGAGAAGGAGATATATATGTTGAATAAAATATAATATAAAAATATTAAATCTGGCTCTGATAAGAATTTAAAAAATGATTTTAATTAGGTAATTATACTTTTTGTAATATATTTTATAAGTAAAGTAAATTTTTGTTTTTTTTTGTATAATAACCATATTATGTATTTATTTATATTAGTTCGTATTTTTTATAAAAGCTATATACATCGGAACAGAAATATGACATTTATCACATCAAATAAAAAGTGGTGAAGATACATTTAAAAAAAACTGATCTGATTTTTTTTTATGTATGTCCGTATATTGAAAAAAACTCCCAAATAATGTACAGGGTGGCGCCTTTTCGTTGACCTTACAGGGTACAGCGAAAACTAAAAGAGATAGAACAAATCTGATTGTGCAATCTCGATTTCGATTTTTGAATCGATGGTGAAACTAAATCATGGATAACTTGATTCGTTTTGGAGATACAGAGTGTTTTTCAAATTTTGTCAATTTGGCCAGGCACTTGTAACTCGCTTGGTATTAGAGATAGAAAAAAACTGTAAATAGAAAAGTTTTAGGGATTTTTGCGTAGAATTCAGTAGCGTACCTATATTTTTTTTATTGACTTTTATTTTTAAGTTATAACACATAGTTGGGTTTTTTTAAATGGAACACCCTGTATATTTTTTAAAAAATGGATAGAACTTACAAAGACCAAATTTATGATATATAGTTTAATGGGCCTGTCTGTAATAGATCTTGCGTAAATTGGCAAAAACCTATAAAATTAAAAGATGTAACACAAAGTTGTTTTTTTTTAATGGGACACCCTGTGTATTTCTTTAATAACTAATTAAACAGACAAAGATCGATTAAATACTATATGGTTTAATGGGTCTGTGTGTAATAGATCTGGCCCAAACTGACAAAAACCATAAAAAATTAAATAAAACCAAAAATGAAAACTATGTAATTTTAATATCTCAAAATCATAATAAAAAACATATTAATAAAAATATTAAGATACGAAGCAATATAATTTTAATTTATACTTAAAAGGGAGAACTATTTAATTATCTTAAAAAAAATACATTTTTAGATAAACTAAAATTTACCATAATTACCAGTAATACTAATATTATAAGTTGAATAATTTAAACAAACAAAAAAGAATTAATTATTTTATAAATTTTAATTACGAAATATTTAGGTCCTTTACAGCAAATGTTCAAATTGCAAACCATTATTTTCTATACATTTTTTCGCAACGTTTAGCACACTTCTTAAAGCATTATATATATGCAAGTTGGACACCTTTTGTAAACTGTTCCTAAAGGCATGTGTAATTCATTTAAATTGTTGCTCTTAGTTTTATAGGTTTCGTTTTTAACAAATCCCCAGAGGAAAAAGTCCATAGGGGTAAGGTCAGGTGACCGTGCCGGCCACCTAACTGGACCATTGGTACCTATCCACTTATTGGGAAAATATTCATCAAGAAATAACCTCGCAGCACGGGCATTGTGGCAAGAATTACCGTCTTGTTGAAAGATGACATTATTCATTTCCAGAAGGGGAAGATTATCTATCTCATTTAATAAATTTTCTTCCAAAATATTTAAATAAAGGTCTGTTGTGAGATTGTCATCAAATTTAAAATGGCACAAAATTCTGTTCTTATAAAGTGCACACCACACATTAAAACCGAATTTCCCTTGTCTGACTCTGTTTACTGTCAAACGAGGATTTCCGTTTGACCAGTAAAGATTATTGTGGCGATTAAACAGTCCATCACTAGTTACTCGAACTTCATCTGTCCATATTATCTTTCTGGAAAACTCTGGATCTTGTTCACATTGCCGGAGATACCACAAACAAAATGTGATACGGCGTTCTGCGTCACCCGGATGTAAATTATGGATTTTTCTATAAACATATTGATGGTAATTGTGGCGTTTTAAAAATTTTTTATTTTTTTTCTATTAACACCAATAGCATCCCAAATTTGTCTGGATGATGCAGTAGGTTCTGCGACAACATACCCTATTGTATTCATTTCTTCCAGCTCTCTGTTTTCTTTATTATAGGTCTTTGAACGTGGTTTTTGAAAAGATCCAAAGGAAATCAAATTACTTACTAATCTGGCAAACATTTTCTGTCCTGGTTGCCTTCGTTCTGGATATCTATTAAAATACAGATTTAATGCATTTATACTATTTTTTCGACTTTCAATGTAACATTCCAACATATTAATTTTTCGTAATTTTGAAACTCCATTTTATAAAATAATATCACTGCTTCCAAATAAGTCATACTAGTACGTCAGGTTCATTTGTTTCATACGGGGTTTTATACTCAAAGCCTACTTTAGAAAATGTTTCCTTTTTCAATCATGATAAACACAGCAATATCAAAACTTTTTTATATAAAGTTTAGGCATAGGTTTAATAGTATGAATTATTAAATATATATTTTAGTCTTGGATTTTTTATTCGTAATTTAAATTTTAGTTATATAGAAGTTGGAAAATTGGTTAAATAATAAAATAAGTGTTAGCAAGGATCGGATATATGATTTTTTTTTACGTTTTTGGCTGTTTGCCCAAGATCTATTGAACACAGACCCATTAAACCATATATCATTTGGTTGATATTTGTCAGTTGCATTACTTATTAAAGAAATACACATGGTGTCCCATTAAAAAACAACAACTTTGTCTCAAATATTTTAATTTTTATAGGTTTTTGCCAATTTGCGCAACATCTGCTACAAACAAACCCATCAAACTATATATCATCGAATTGGTCTTTGTAAGCTCTATCCATTTTTAAAAAAATATACAGGATGTTCCATTTGAAAAAACCCAACTTTGTGTTATAACTTAAAAATAAAAGTCAATAAAAAATTTATAGGTACGCCACTGAGTTCTACGCAAAAATCCTAAAACTTTTCTATTTATACTTTTTTTCTATCTCTAATACCAAGCGAGTTACAAGTGCCTGGCCAAATTGACAAAATTTGAAAAACACTCTGTATCTCCAAAACGAATCAAGTTATCCATTATTTAGTTTCACCATTGAATTTGTTTCAAAAATCGAAATCGAAATTCCGCAATCAGATTTGTCCTATCTCTTTCAGTTTTCGCTATACCCTGTAAGGTCAACGAAAAGGCGCCACCCTGTACAATTACGGTAATACATTTTTAGTGGATTTTTCTAATTAACTTTCCTTAGACTACCCATTTTAATTGCTAAGTAAAATTGTTAAAACTTAATAAAACTAACATTTTATTACACTTAAATACAATTCACTCTTTGGGATTTACTATAACATACGAGTTATCCAAACTTTTAAAGATTACGACTTTTAAGTAAGTGCCATTAACTTCAAGGCAATCTTCAAGATTTCACAAGAAATGATTTATGACACGATGAAGGAAACCTGATCTATTCACCGGACCTCTTCAGGAATTCGGACTTTAGGATCTTGGATATTTTTTGGACGAGTCGAGTCCGGTGACCTTAAAAGCCAATTTAAATCCCCAAATAGTAAAATAAGTCGGCCATCAAACATTTCTAGCAGAACTCTTTTAGAGTTTTTAGCGGTATGTACTATCGCTTCATCTCTTTTTATTAATTTTCATTTTATGTTTTTACGCAAAAAAACTCGTTGTTGAATAATCTATGAGAATTAAAACTAAACATTTAATTATGTGTTCAAACCTAATGATGCTTTATTAGAAAAATTATCTTTTACGAAAATCAATTTTTCCTAGTTTTCTGACAGGTGCCTACTCGATTAATAATATGTTGATTCAAATCCTAAAGGCCATGGAAGATAATAATATTACAAAAAACGTACTGACTCATCTCATATAGAATTTATTTCAATATCAAAATAAGTAGTCTATTATGGGGAACCCTGTATAAATTCGTTTCATGCAAATTAAAAATGCAACTTATTGATTTATGTCAGAGTGTGTAATTTGTTAAAATTTATTCACTGCAATCCTCCGATTGACACTCATGTGAGTCAACTGACACCCGCATTGAATAAAAACGCCTTTAACTCATCTTTACGCCTATTAGTACTTTTGCAACCTCGTCTTTTATGTTCAGGGAACTATTTCATTTGAAGGTTAATAAAATAATAATAATGTATAAATAAATGCATCACTGCCATTTTGTAATTTTATGCGCTCAGGCCACTTAAGCTACTTTATTTGCCAATCATCAATAACTTTCTGCATACATACACTTGATTTAAGTAGGTTACATACCATTAAACTCAATTATACATAATATAATAGGCATACGTAAACTGCCCAAATTTAAAAACTCTTCATCCAATCTCCCGGGAATTCCATGGATTTATTATAAACTGGTTTTTAAACTATACAGGTTCATGCCATACCCTTAGTGTTTTTACACTTCCACCTTTCACTAATTTTTTTAAAAAATATTTGGTTTTTTTTAAAAAAAATTTACCTCTATTTGTTAAAAAAATGGGAAAGAAATAAATAGACAAAAACGAGCAGGGCCTTTGTTTCCAACCCAATTTTTAGTCATATGCAGCAACCCCTATCCAACCCGCAATCTTAATAGAAAGGGGTGTCGAGTTGACCTTGTTTAAAGGCTCTTTTTCTCTCCATTCAGTATATATATATATATATATATATATATATATATATATATATATATATATATATATATATATATATATTATATATATATATATATATATATATATATATATATATAAATTTTTTTTTTATATAAAAATATATATATATATAATATATATATATATATATATATATATATATATCAGTGTGTATCACCAAATGGAATAAATTCAATAATAAATAAATAGGGGGGTATTTTGCTCGGACATATCGATTGGTATTTTTTATTGTGCATTTTTTTTAACAAAAACCATTTATATAGGGTGTGTCATTTAAAGGTGGCCAATATTAACCCTATTTTAAATGCAACATTCTAGAAAAATTTCATGTACAATGTCCTATACCTATCTTCAACTGTTTTAAAAATATTAAACGTTTTCAAATTTATTTCCTTTATTGCCTTTGCATACTTGCCACTTTCTTGAGGGTTACTTTTCGTGCATATACCTACTAGGGGCATTCTTGCCCCTCGACTGTGCGGACAAGCGTGCGAAAGAGATAGGATTATAAGATTTTTCTCTACCTCCGCGTACGGGTATATACAATACCGACAAATTATGAGAAAGAGATAGAGCGGTTATACATCTATTCTTCCTTCTGTCTCGCTCGCTTATCCACAAGGCTGCTTCTAGTAGGTATATGCCCGCAAATTAACCCTTAAATAAGTGGAAAGCATGCAAAACAACAGATCTAAAAGCAGCTAATATTTCCGAAACAGTTAAAGATAGGTATAGGACATTGTACATAAAAAATGTCTAGAATGTTCTTAGGAATCCAAAAATTCAATAATATACAGAGCGTTGCATTTAAATTACGAAAGTTAGTATTGGCCACTGTTACATGACACACCCTGTATAAAAAGTTTTTAATGA